>JARHVA010007708.1:612500-621753 GCA_037957365.1 Torreya grandis | reverse complement strand
ATGAAGAAGAACTAATGATACAGTTGAAAATAGTAAGTAAAGAATGTGAAAGGTATGTTATTTAAATTTCTTCTTTAAAAGTAGATCTTGAGAAAATAAATAAAGCAATCAATGATAGAGTAGCCAATGATTCAAAATTTGATAATAGCACTAATATTTTGAATAATATATTAGAAAATCAAAGATCAATGTTAGATAAGACAAGTATTGGATTTCAAAAAGAGAAAGAGGAGGGTCACTAATTTCATAGACAAGGAAAAATAAATAAAAAAAAGAGTCTATGCTGAAGTTCTTACAAAAGAAGAAATAATAAAAGGGAAGAAATTAAAGGAATATAGAGGACATCTCAAATAAAGAAGGCTGGAGGGAATAGAGCTACAAAAGGCAATCAGGTTAGAGATACACAAATAGGTCCTTTTTTATGGTTACTATTTTTATTATAATGGATATGGTCATAAGAAATTAGAATGTCAAAAAAGAGCTAACAATTTCAGAAATAAGAATGAAAGTCATGTAGAGTCAAGCAAAAGCCACAACTATTTTGCTCCTCTAAAACCAATTTAATGAAGGGGCCATAATAAGTTACAAGTGTAACAACCTTAGACACATATCCCAGTACTATAGAAGTGTATTTGAGTTAGTCAAGAAAGACTAGAGTTTCAAGGCTCCATTCATCAGGAAGAAAGTTTAGACAGGTTGATGGCAAAAGAAAACAACTTAAAAAATCTATGTTGGTGCAAATAGATTTACATACAAGAAATGAATAAAATCCATGGTTCATTCTAAGTGGATGTTTGAGGCACATGATAAGAGATAATATCAATTTCATAACCTTGAAGAAGATCAATGGTGGCACAATGAAATTTGAAGATAATACTACTACATAATTTTTGGAAAAGGTAGACCTAAGTTTAGATAATGGTATAACTAAAACAAAAAATGTTTTGTATGTAGAAGGTCTTTAAACATAATCTTTTGAGTGTAAGTCAAATGTGTGATTAGGGGCAAACACTAAATTTTTATGTAGAAGGTTGTGAAATTAGAAGAAAATAATTAAATATGTTGGTTGCAGATACTTAGAGAGAATAGACAATACATTTGTATATGCTATCAGACATCAAATGTCAAAGATGTTGTTTGATCTAGATTGAAGAAAGTTGGCTATGGCATAGGATAATGGGGCACATAAATTTTTATAATCTTCTCAACATCAACAAGAAACAAGCAGTCAAAAATCTTCTAAAGATTATAAATCCATTTGACATGCTTTGTGAACCTTCTCAGCATGGGAACTAGGCTAGAAGGTAGTTCAAAATAAAGGAATACTCAACTACTCAGATGCTAGAGCTTGTTCACACTGATCTATGTGGACCTATGAGAACTCAAAATACTCAAGGTGAGAAATATTTCATGTTGCTTATTGATGATTTTTCACATATGACTTGGGGTAATGTTTTCAAAGAAAAAATTAGAAGCTTTCAGACATTTCAAAGCATTCAGAGCATTAGTTGAGAATGAAAATAGTTTAAAGATTAAGTGTTTAAGATCAGATCAAGGAGGAGAATACATGTCAGATCAATTTATTGAGTTCTGTGAAGACTATGGAATAAAGAGAGAAATTATTCAATAGCTATAAATCCACAAAAAAATGGAGTAGTTGAATGGGAAAATAGAACAATTCAAGAGATGGCAAGGACAATGCTAAATGAATCCAAGATAGAAGATAAATATTAGAGAGAGATAGTTGCTATAGTAGTACATATTTAGAATAGAGAATTATTGAGATTCAATAGTGACAAGACTCCTTATGAGCTATGGAAAGACAAACCAGCAATAGTTGATTATTTTAGTGTCTTCGGTAGCAAATGCTTCATAAAGAGAACTGACGAAAAACTTGGTATGTTTAAATCTAGAGTAGATGAAAGTATATATATATATATATATATATATATATATATATATATGTATGTATATATATATATATATATATATATATATATATATTGGTTATTTTTGCAAAATTATAGCTTATAAATGTTATAAAAAAATAACCAAGAATTTTTTTAAAAGTATAAGTGTCATGATAGAAGAAGATGGAACACAAAGAATCAAGTGATCCAGTAGACATTCCTAAAATCATTGAAGAGGAAGGTTTTGAAGAATCAGATGAAGATGAGAAGAAGGAGAAAAAGGGAACCAAAACTCCATCCAAATATGTTTAGATAAATCATAAGGAAATTGACATCATCAAGGACATAAATGAAGGAATTCTCACTAGAAGAATGATGGTAAGTGAATTTGAGCAAGTGAATTTCTGTTTGTTATCCAAAATTCAGGCCTAGAACATTTTCAGAAGCTAGACATGATAAGCATTGGGTTAAGACTATGGATGTAGAATTAAATCAGATAGAAAAGAATAATACTTAAGAATTAGTGCTTAAACCAAAATATCACAATGTGATAGGAACAAAATGGGTTTATAGAAATAAGTTGAATGAAAATGGAGAAGTGACCATAAATAAAAAAAGATTAGTATGTAAAGGACATGCTCAAATTGACAAAATAGATTTTGAAGAAACTTTTGAACCAGTGGAAAGGTTAGAGGCTATTAGAATGTTTCTTACATATGCAGTGTTTAAAATTTTCAAAGTGTTTTAGATGTATGTCAAATATGCCTTCCGAAATGGGAATCTAAAATAAAAAGTCTACATTGAGTAGCTTGAGGCATTTATTCTCTCAAATATTAATAGTCATGTATGCAGATTGAAGAAAGCATTCTATGGATTGAAGCAAGCTCCCAGAGCTTGGAATGCAAGACTTGATAAGTCCTTGTAGGATCAAGATTTTAAGAGAGGATTTGTTTGATAGTAATATCTACATCAAAATAGAAGGTGAGCATCAATTGATTGTTGTGGTATATGTTGATGATATCATTTTTGGAAGAAATATTGAAAAGATGACAAAACAACTTTTTGATATTATGTAAAAATAATTTGAGATGTCTATGCTTGGAGAATTGTCACTTTTATTAGGAATGTAAATATTTCAATTAGATAAAGGAATTTTCATATCTCAAAGTAAATATGCCAAGGAAATGTTTAAAAAAATTGGTTTTGAGGATTATGCACCAGTTAACACACCAATGTGTACAATAAATAAGTTGAGCAAGGATGAAGATTCACCTGTTAAAAATCAATATTTATATAGATCTATGATTGGTATAATTTTATATTTGATAGCATTAAGGCCAAACATCATACATGCAATAGGTATGGATGAAAGATATCAGTCATCTCCAAAAGAAGTCATGTTCAATTGGTGAAGAGAATATTTAGATATATCAAGGGGACATTGGATTATGGACTATGGTATCCCACAGGTAGAGATTTCACTTTAGTTTCTTATATAGATTCAGATCGAGAAGGGTGCTTGGATGATAAAAAGAGTACAAGTGGAGGAGCTTTCTTCCTTGGTGATAGCTTAGTATCATGGCTAAGCAAGAAGTATAATTTAGTATCACTTTCTATAGTTGAAGCATAGTATATTGTAGTAGTATTGTGTTGTACTCAAGTGCTTTGGATGAAGAAAACATTTGAAGATATCAAGGTAAAGTATGATGAACCTATTTCTTTCTTTTTGATAACCCAAGTGCTATAAATATTTTTAAGAATCTAGTGATGCATTCAAGAAACAAACATATTCTCATTAGATATCACTTTTTGAGAGAGCAGGTTGTAAATCAATAGGTTAAGATGGAGTATATCAGTACTATAGAGCAGATTGTAGATATTTTCACAAAGGGACTACCAAAAGACACATTTGAGTATCTATGAGAGAAGTTCAGAGTAATTTCTTTTACTTCCTACTATTTAGTTTTAGCATCATTTGAGGGGGAGCTAAGTGTTATCTCTAGGTAGGTCCTTTGCCATTGATGTCAAAGGGGGAGAATAATAAGTACAAGGAATAGGTATAGGTTGTTACAGTAAGGGGGAGTTACTGTATGTTTCTTAGATGATATTATTTGTAGGTTTTAGGATGTGGCAGTCTCAATTTGAGGTTTCCATCAATGACAAAGGGGGAGATTATTAAAAATATTGTCATTGATGTCAAAGGTTTATCATTATTGGTGATAAAGGCCCCATTGCATTTAATGGTGTTTTTAATATTCATTTCTTCACTAATGTGTGCTAATATTTATTTAATATTAATGAATATATTTTTGGTTGAATATTAGTCAAAAGAAGTCCCATGGATAGTTCAAAGAGTCATGGGGTTAAAGATGAAAGCAGAATGGGATGCATTTTCTTGTGAAGAGTCACCTTGAGGAATTCCAAGAATCACCATGTGAAGAAAAAAGAGGTATGGCACATTTTTCCATGAAGTGACACTTTGAGAATTATGAAAATTCACCAAGATAAAGACAAAAGAGCAAATGATGCTTTTGATTATGAAGGGTCACCATATGACTTTTCAAATGCAAGGATATGAAAGGTCATCCAAGTTTCGTTCCATTTTTTGTGAGGATTGAAGGGTCATAAAGGGTGAATGCCAAAGTTAATTTAGAAAGATATAAATAAAGGCTTGAGAAGCCATTTTTAATATTAAAGAGAGTGCATGGTTTGTATTTTTTTTTAAAGAGAGAAAATTAAGAGATATCATAGACTTCTATCATTTGTTGAGTAACCAACATTGAGAGATAGTTGTGTTTTATACACAAGAGGGGTTGGTTCTCCTATGGTTTGGTGCTCCTATGGTTTGGTGCTCACAAATATTTTTAAGTGGTTGGTGTTCATGGGGGTTGGTGCTCAAAAATAGTTATTGTGTTGGTGCTCACCAAAGGGTTTGGTGCTCCTGCAAGTTGGTGTTCATGAACTTTGTATTTTGAGTTGGTCCTCATTCATATACTTGAGATTGTTCTCTATGGTTTTTCCCACTTTGGGTTTCCATGTAAAAATATGCACTCTCTCTCTCTCTCTCTCTCTCTCTCTCTCTCTCTCTCTCTCTCTCTCTCTCTCTCTCTCTCTCTCTCTCTCTCTCTCTCTCTCTCTCTTGTGTGGTGAAAATTATTATTTTAGTTTTATTGCATATCTTGAATGTATGATTGAGTGGTTAAAAAAAGAAATCAGACTAAGTAAAAAATATATAATATAATGATTTACCCCCCCTGCTCTTAGTATATTTCATGCTTAACATAATTATGTTGCAGCTTAGGGCATGAGTTTCAAGTATTTATCTCTCTTTTATATCCTACATAAATTATATCTTAATAAACACACTATCACCACAACGATCTCAAACATTTTAATAAAAAAATTTAAAAAAATAGTTTTACATCACTGAGACTATATATGATGGATTTAAATTATATAAATATCAAAAGAGGAAGAGAGGTTAAGTCATATGAGATAGGTTCTTAATTAAAGTAGAGATGTCAATAATGGAAAACTCTAACAGCTTGACTGAAATATACCTATGTATAATTAGATTCACACAAAATTAGAATAAACTAGACATGGTTGGGGAGCTATAACATGTGTAAATTCCTAAAAATTTATCTCTCAAGATGAATAATTATCATACTATTAACATACTTCTATATATAATTCTTTAGAAAACCATGATAAATCATAGAAACTAATTGTAGCATTAAACCAATCCTAATTAAGTACATATAAAAACTCTGACTCATATCAATTTTCCATAGCATCTGCATTCACCACTCCACTTTTATAGAATGGGGAGGATTCGTTATATAATACACAATAACCATGAACACATTTTTCGTGTTTTTAAAATTCATGTGTCTTCTAATAAGATAAATATGACTTGAAAATAAAGTTAAAATATATTATATATAATAGATGTTACCATCCACCAAAGAGCACATAATCCCACTTAAATTCATTAAGGCCATGTAATTTAATATATCACATACTTAAATGAGTCAAGACAAAGTGGGGATAAAATTTATAGACACAACATTCCGAATTAAAGACCCCTTAGATACACACAATCATTGAATGTTGGGTAGATCCTTCATGAGGGCCACGACATAGTTATTTTTGGCCTCCTTTTGGGCTAAAAGTGATCAATTAATTAGTTTTGTCTCTTAGTCCAACATAGACAGGTGGATAGGTCACTCTTATAATATGATCTCTCCAAAAGTCATTAGTTATGTGTGGTTATTATAAGGGGACTCTAATACAAATTTTGACTACATTGACCTTAATTATGTTTCCCATGGCCTATGTTGAAATATTAAAGATGCATATATTTTTATCTTTATTTGCATTTGTAACTTTAGTTTTCATGGTCAATGTAAACCCTTATAGGTGGACCCCAAATTCATCTTTGCTAATGACTTTTCCATCTAGATGAAAATTAATAGTGGAATTGACCTCTTTGAAATAATCTAAACTCTTTTACTTGTTATTATTTAAAGTCACATGTTACCATCATGTCTCTCAACCACTCTTCTAGTGACGTACTCATGTTTACCTCAAAGTCCTCATATAAATTGAGGCCCATTAATGGAATGGTATTTAAGCAAGGAAACATGCCCATGTTGATCCCAACTATCATAATTTTACACTTTTTATCCATTTTAATTATCCTTTGTACTCATCCCTATGCCTTTAGATAGAATATATTCCTTTTTTCAATGGCCTCAATTACCTCCCCCAAAGTAGTGAACAATTTAGACAAGGTTCCTTCCACCTTGCCCACTAATTCAATGGGGAAAGTGTTCCTCCTTGTAACTCTAAGTTTTTCACCTATTCATTTACTTCTTCCATGATATTTTCAATCATTTCATTATAGGTTCCAACCACTGAGACTAGATCCTCAATAATTATTTCTTTTCTTATTTTCTTCTTCTTACTTAAGTGAAAATAACTTCTAATGTCTACCATACCATTAGGTTCCCCTCTTAAGTGAGCTTTTAAGACATCATTATTTTCATGTAACCTGTATACATTCCAAATTTTAGTTTTATATTAGGGTCTTAATGATATATCATCCTAGGATTTTTCAACATCTCAACATTCAAAGGATTAATCTAGCCTCCACGTTGCACTAGTCTTATGGATTTTAACAGAGTTGAAGGGAAATACATGGAAGTGTATGGTCAAAATTGGGATGAGTTGGGATGAATTAAAGAGAAGATTAAATAACCATGGACTATGGAAGAAGATGAATGGGATTAAAATTTGGAATGGTGAATGAAATAACCCAAGGAAACACGATATTTTTGTTGATCCGAGGTCATGTAGATAGATGGAACAATGATGTTTGGGATATCAGTTATCATCCTTAGATATGAGATAGGTATATTCAAGGTGAATCAAATATGACCATAATCATTTAAAATGGAATCCAAATAGAGTGTTTTCATTTTGGTAAGGTTAGGTTACTAAGAATATCTGGTCATAAATTAGGAACCTTGCACTATGGGCTTTGATGTAATTGGCCTCAAGTGTTCATTTGATCTAGAATGAGAAATCAATACCAAGGTAATGGTAGTACAAATAGGGAAACTTTATGGATCGTAAGACACTAAACCATTCCTTTTATACACTCTATTTATGGCTAGGATTAGTGGGCTACCTATGGGAATAGTGGGAATTAAAGTAGAGGGGGAACTAGAGACAATGGGAGAAAGGTAATTTTTGGCACTTGAGGCCATATGTGATACAAAGGTATTCAAAAAACTAGGAGAAATTTTAATTATAGGGTCCATAATGATAAAATCGCTAGGGTCTAGTACAATAAATATTTAAATGTCAATTTTTGGGATTGATTGAGTAACAATTGGGGGAGTAAGAACCATTAGATCAGCGTAAGTTAGCAAGGTGGTGGTTTCATAAACATGTGTGCCAATAATAATAGTGGAGTATAATTAATATTGGATCTCAAAAGACATAGATAGGGTGGAAAATTATTATTACATAGGTGATTTTTAGGTGGGAGTTAATGGATCATAGGACATGAAAGTTTGTGTCTCTAATGAATTGTGTTGTTACTCAAGCTTATATACAAGTGTAACATTGACCTAAAGGAAGGTTGGAATACCTAAGTTTTTATTTTAGATGATTTATAAGTATTTGATGAATATAGAGGGGATGATGTTGGGATTCCATAAAATATAATCTCCTTGAGTCTCTTGTTTCTCATGGGGTTGTCATTAGTTGAGTTGGTATTACCAAGCCTCTCCTCCATGAATGTATTACCTAATTGCTTATCCTTGAGTGTCTTAACAATGTTGAAATTATAAATCACTTCATTATCAGTATTTAGGTTTAGATGACACTAATAATCATATTGAATCTCATGATTCTAATTCATGTTGAGGTTGGATCTCAATTCCTTTACATGTCTACAAACATTTCCATATGTTTCACATTGTCTATTTTCATGAATTGGTAGGTTGAATGATGCCCTACATATTTCCAATGTAGATAATTCCACCATTTATTTTACTCATAACATCTAATGATAATGGGTAGATGTGTGTATATTCTCTACCTCCTAGTGGAACATAATCCTACCACAATGTTAGAAACTTAAGATTCTATTTTTTCTCTATCAACTTATCAGGGACATAATAAAGTCAATTAAGTAGGGGTCCATAATTTATTAAACCTTAATCAAAATAAAGGTTTAGTAATACTATTAGGATCCAACTATTATGATGGAAGCTGAAGTGGGGAACCTATAATTATCCATAAAGGGAATATACTACCATTAAAGGACATTGTGTCACAACATAAATCAACCAAACATGAGATCGTATAAAAAATACCCCAACTCTAACTTTGGTTACTTGATAGGACATGTGGAAAGTGATAATATCTCCTGGTGTTGGGATCCACTTCCCTTCAATGATTATGCTCAAGAGGGGGAATAATTATTTTTTGGCATGGATAATGTTAGTGTATCTAAATATTTAATTCAAAAATAACATACCAACCCTAACCTCTTCTTTAATAGTTATGATAGTGTAAGAATCATAATTATATTTTTTAACCTAATGGTCTGATTCCTTGACCTAATATTTTATTCCTATAAAACCTCATGTGACTTCAGCCACTCATATGTAAAATCCTTGTTATAACATATATTAAGCTCATTGAGGTGATAATAGTTCTTATAATAGGCCCAAAATATATTTATTATTCAGTATGTGTAACCTTGTGACTAGATGATATCATTGTGGCATTTAGAAAACATGAGGATATTTTATAAGAGATCACCA
>JARHVA010007708.1:570000-607500 GCA_037957365.1 Torreya grandis | reverse complement strand
AGCAAAATGTGTTATCTTGATAATAATTTTCCTTGTTTGAATAAATTAAGAATATTTTTTTTAGTTTATAAAATGAAAAAAAATAATAATAAATTATATATTCACTTTAATTTTCTATAACTCACTCAAACTTAGTGTGCATCCATCTAGAAACACCAAAAAGTAGTTTTAACTTGGATATGAAATACAGTATCTAGATACTCATTACTATCACTACTTAGGATATAGATATGATTTTATATATAATTTAATATTATAATATATTAATTTTAATATTGTATTCATTAATACATAATCTGAAACTACAAACAAAATTATTTATTTTACACCTAAATGAGCTAGAAATCAACACTTGCACTCTTAGACTAGATTTTGCTTTCTAGTGATGCATGCATTGAAAATTGAATTGAAAAATACCAAAAAGAATAATTAATTTAATTTATTTACAATAGTTAATTTTTACCCACTTTCATTAATTTTATTTTATAAACTTGTTAGCTTTAATTTTCAATCAAAACATTCTAATAACCAATAGCAAATCAAATATCAAAGCCTTGGTCAAAATGAGCACAAGCATTCCAAAACCTTGCTTCTCAAAAAAAATAAAGTCCTACTATTGTCACAAAATATTTCACCCTAGAAGTGGGTGTTCAATCCTCTTATATATTTTCTAAACATTGGAATACTTATAAGTATGTGGGTATACCTATGGTAAAAGTAAGCCTCTAGATTTAAGGGCTAGCTCCATAGATGTATCTTGAAATGCTTATCACCTAACTAAAGTTTTCTTGTTAGGAAAGAGTTATAAAATTTCATTAAATTGAGATATTATAATAGGTAGATACATCAAGATGATTTCCACATGACCATCATAATCCTATCATAATGAAACAAGGCATAAAAACTAGCTTCAAAGTCCTAAAGGATTCTAGCATCAATGTTTCAATATAGAGGTGAGACGCATGAAGAAACAAAAGGTAAATGGAATAGAGGGTAAATTTCACACTCCAAGAATATTTTTACCCTTGAAATGATCCAAACACACTTGAATACACTCTATATAACCTGCTATAATAAGAACTATTGCATAAACATGAGAGGATAAGGGAAGAAAGGATATAGGATTATCACTTTGCATCACCATACATCACTTTGCACAATTATAAAATTATTAGTGAACATAAAAAAAGACTTGAATTAATGTTTAAAATAATAATATAGTGTTATTGTAAAAGGGCTTTGCCATATATGGTGTGTTATTATCCTACAAGAGCCAAAATGGTTACTACTTATAGAATTTGAGAGAGAAGTGAGAAGAGAGAAGTCCAAAGGTCATAAGAAATTTTTTTAAACTAAGAGGAGGAGTTAAATATGAAGTATAATAATTTTTTAGATATACCATGAAATTTTTGATAGGACAAATGGCCCTTAAATGTATGAAACTCCTGAAAGAAGGCATAAGACTCCTCATTATTTGCTCAGAAAACTACCTTCATCATTTGGACCTTTTATAACATCCCAAAAATAACTATGGATATATTTGATGATTTTAATTATGGGAAAGTGTTTTAAAAATGATCTATCATGAATTGGGTTAATCCCTAATCATCAATATTCTTTTGGAGATGAGTTATCACTACCTACAATCTAAGTAACTCCTCTTCCTCTCATTTTTCACACTTGGCCTCAAATATGGCTTTATTTTTCCATTAAAATTAATAAAAATTAGTAAATAACACATTTCAATACCCCCCACATCCTTAAATTCATAAATAAAACCTTAAAAGGTCCCCCACTTAAGTTTCCCACCCTTCTCACTATGCTAGTTTTGATTAGCTGGGATGGAGGCCCTTACAACAACACTTACGAGTTTACATGATACATGAAATTAATATTATAGGATATATTATTTCCCAATACTTATCTAAAATTTTAGTACATCTCTTGAAACCTTACCATAACTACACAACACCAAAAATAGTCAAGAAAACCTCATTTCCCCTTATCTATACAAATAGGGAATACCTAAAGTGAGTGGGAAGGATATATATAGAGTTTTATACAAGTTAAAAATATTTTCTAAGCCATTTAATGTCATCTAGATAGCTCTCTTGCTTCATTTTCTCCATTGGGTCATGAATCAAGGTTTTGGAAGGTTTTAGGCTCTTTTTACCCTAGCCTTTATTCATAGAGTTGTGACATTAAACTTAAGAACTAATCTCAAAAAATTATTGATAAATAAACTTAAACTTTACCAAGATCCTTGAGATCCCATGTAAAGTGTCCAAGAATATGTGAGCATTTCAAATTGCCTGATCAAGCTTTATTCTTCATTTTGCATAGGCCTGAGGTGCTTTTAAGCCCAAAATGGATTTATTGTGTTTTAACTACAATTTATAAGACTTAAAACACCTTATAACTCCTTTAAAACCTGTTTTAATTATTTTTACTTCTCACCTAAGCCTAAAAATGAAACTAGTCCTCTAGTTGGGCTTTAGACCTAGTTGAGACTATGTAGGTATGCTTGCACTTTTATCTATTTGGACCACCCACTATGTTTGTGACCCATATGAATTATTTTACATGTATATTCATGTCTTATCAAATATATCCACACATTATTTCAATATTTAACAAACCCTTATCTCAGTTATGTATCCTCTTCCTTCAAAGTCTGCAAGTTTGTACCCATAAGGAATACCCTATGTTTGAGATAAAATAGATGGTACTTACCCTATTATCTCATCAAAATTTAAAATTATAGGGTATTATACAATATATTAATATTTAATTTTTAATTATTAAATCTTTATGATACCCCTAGCACCTCTAAATACATAAAAACATAAGACAAACATGTGTAAACTATCGAATGTGTACATGTTTTGACATGTGATTGTAGGTTGCCTTTGTTGGAGCTTTTCTGAACTTTGATTCCATGATATGAGGATATATTTAGATGTATAAAATCACTATTAATTTGTTACAAAAATTTTTACTTCACAAACCTTTCTAAACTCCTCACACATGCCTTGCCTTTCAACTTGACTAGACTGGTTACTATGTATGTGTGTTTAGAAGAGGCACATGTGGGTACATTTGCATGATTTAGGTTTTGTGTCAGTGTTAAAAGACATATTTAGATTTTTAATTACCATTTTACATTAATTTTTATCTATCAAAGTCCTATTCCTACAATACAAACATCAAGAACACCATCTTTGATCACTAACCTTCCAAAGTCAGCGATAGTTGACTGTGTAGGGGTCATGTAGGCGAGAATATTCCTTGGAAACTATGTCATACAATATATTATCCTTTTTTTATATATATGAGGTATTAGGAATAATTTTTAAACATTTTTTTGCCTTTATCCACTAGGATTTCATGTATATCTTAGTGACATAGACTATAGATACCTATAGTCACCTAGAGGTTGTCTTTTGGAACCCAAGTACACTTGTAGGTATGCCTTTTAGGCCCAAAACCTAGTAATCCAAATTTCATGTATGCCCTCTGCAGAATTGAATTGTTTTAAAAATATTTATGACTAATTAAACATGGTTACATACTCTTGTGTTATAATTTTGGGTATGAAGGTCTTTTGATACTCAAATCCTATAGATATCACTATCTAAATTCAGTGAACAAAAATGCATCTTTGGACTCTCCTGGAAAGAAAACTAATTGACCTATTACTCACTCATTTTTTAAATTTTTTACCCTAGGATATATATATATATATATATATATATATATATATATATATATATATATATATATATATATATATATATATATATATGTAAATATATTATTAACCTCTACAAACCTCATGGGGATCTCAATACATGTCATACACCTATATCTCACACTCTTAGACCCTTGTGTAATCCACTTGTAGGTGTGCATTTACATGTATGCAGGTAATGAGTAATATTATGGGAAGTAAGCATGATAAGTGAGATTTAAATGTATTTAACACCCTTTAAAAGTCTTTAATTCATCCTTAAAACTATTAAGGATTGAGACAAGTTTCAAAACTACCATTCTAATGTCTTCAGCCTCATGTAGGTGTTGACTGAACTATGGTATACAAGTAGTGAATGGACACATGAGAAATACAAATGGTGTATGAATATATAGCAAGTCATATATTATCATAACATATTAAAATGGATTATAAAAAACTATAATACTTGTAACAAGATTAGTTATAGTTTTTTCAAACATGACGTACTCTTCATGACACCTGTAGGTGCATTTCTATGGTGTATGACTATGTCGATGACTGAGTTGACTATCATAATCTCTAATTATTCACTTGAAGGATATTTACTTTATTTTTAATTCTTAAAAAATATGTTTTACACCTATTATAATATTTATCAAACCTCCATGATCATTTTCACACTCTAGGACACTATGAAGTAGTTAAGAACAAATAGAAAGCTGATTATGTTTCCATATGACTTTATATTTGAATCAAATCATGAACTTGTACAACCAAGAATGAATAAGTTAGTTTATATTACATGATATACATGGAAAACATAATATCACATCCACATGATACCCTTTCAAATAACGAAACCTTATACAAGTAGTGAAATTGAATATAACCTCACATGGTGATACCTTATTATAAACTAAACTAATTAGCTCATTAAATCATCTTAAAAAAATAAAAAAATAATGGTATTCATGATAATATATATTCAACATCCTTTTAAATCAAATTCAACAACTAAGTTATATGGACCAGCTCAAACAAGATCAAAACCTGTAGGGTGTGGGAAATAGTAGGAAAAAAAACATAGTCAACTTGTTAGAGATGGTTCATAAAGTATAAGCCACTAATTACATAAAATAAAAACATTAAATTTAATATAAATAATTATAATACACCCCCCCCCGAAACTAATATGATCTGAAACTTCTTCTACTAGCTGTACCAACCAAAAAATTGTTTACCAATTTAATGTGCATGGTGGAGTGACGTAAGAGTAGAATGGATATAGCTCAATTTTGGCACTTCCAAATCATTTAAATAGAAAAAATGAGTCTGAAAAACTTGAAGAGACATCCCAAGACATTATCCCATGTGACACTCTCTCATAGGTTGTACACCTTGGAAATTCCTTCTTTTAGACTTGTTTTCTTGGTTTTGAGTTATAAACTACCATGTACAATTATTAATAACATAATTAACTTTGAGGATTATTTTAGGACACATGTACATAACTCCAAACCATACCACTTGCATTTAATGCTCATTTATGACTCCCAAGTGACCCAAAATGACATAAGGACTAATTACACCATGACCAAGGCTTAAATGACATAAAAACACATATAATTAACTATAACACACCCTATTATATTATAGGAGACCCTTATATAGGTTTTTGACTTTAGGGGTTGATCCATTTTAACTTGTGGTCAAAATGGTCAACATTCTTAGTGATTTTCCAAGGGTGGTATGTTTGCTATGCTATGACTAGTTGCCTAATCCTATCTATTTGTCCATGAAGTCACCTATAAATAGGTTTGACACACAAATTTAATTTTATAACATAATAAACATAAAGTAAAGGCACACAAAATAAGACACTCAAAATAAACACACATGTGTTCAACTAGAACACTTATGGAACATAACACAACTAAAAGAAAACACACACACCTATTCTACTATTTACAAAATATAACTCTTGAGGTGAAACATCTGATCATACCTCATTAAATATCAAAAATAGTCCTCCTTGCATCTTTTTTACTCTATGAGGATAGCCTAGCATGAGGATCATGTTCATCACCAATAACTTGCATATGTAGGTGATGAAGAAGCCTATCACCTTTGGACCTTCTTATGCTTGAAAGTGCAATGTTTGAAACATTCATGAGTGATATTTATTTATTTATAACATCCTTTATTTTGTTTGAAAATACTATTATCTCATCCATATCCGTTGGATGCTCTCCAATAAAATGTAGATTAGATGGTATGATAGTCCTCTCAACCTTGTCATTTTATAGGAGAGAATGTGTTTGATGTTTGGAAGCATCAAGCTCATATTCTTCAAGATATAATACCTATTAAAATTATTCAACATTATATGGAGTTATTTATTGTCCTTGAGGTACAACAACTTCTACCTTAACCTTATTCACCATGTTCAAAACTCCTTAGGCACTGACTTAATCAAGTTCTTTCATAACTGTAGATCCTTAATCAGAAGAAAGACATTCACCTTCATGTTTTATGGGACACTTGAAAACATGATCATTAGTCTCCTTATCAATCTCAACATTAGATATAAAATATCTTGGGAAAAAAGGATACTTACCTAGCTTATCAAATTATTTGCATATGTCATTGATCCTTTGCTATAGTTCATCTTTATTCACAACATGAAACCCTTATCCATGATTGGTGAGACAAAACACATCATTTTTGTTTCAGGCATTAACGAAATCAAATGTAGACTTCTTGAGAGGAAAGGTAGCATCACCAAGCTGATTAAACTCTTGACATATGACATCAAACCTTTACCATAAGTCATTCTCATCTACCTCATGAGTGTCATCAACAATAACATCTTCACAAATGAAATTCATAAAGACATCATTCCCACCATTATGGTGTTCAATTAAATTCATCAACATATCATCATCATACTCATGAATCATGTAGTTACCTTCAGCAACATGAGAATGTTTAACACTTAGCTCCTTCAAATGGTTCTTCATGCATGATATAAGTACCAAGGTCAGTTTTCTTAAATTATGCATAAGGATAAAGATCATATGCATCTACACCATATTTATGTAATAAAAAACAAAAATTAATTCAATTTTAGAGGTTCCATCATCCACGTTAGATTTTACCTTCTCATGGACAACACAATTCAATTTAGAACTTGTTTCAATGTAGGGCTCAATGTGAAACATTTCAAGAGGTTGAGTTTTTATGGTCACCTTGGTTCCGTACCTTGTCTTAAAGTCCAAGAAGGACTAATAATCTGAGATATAGCCACCTATCTTGGATTTAAAGTCTCTTGAAATATAGATTACAAAGTGATTTTAGGGGTCAATAACAACTATGTCTTAAAGGATGGGAAAATAAGGACAGTCATGCAAGAAGACTTTCAATTTTTTGGTCAGACCTATTGTCTTATTAGTTATACCATCTAGTAGGAAAAATCCTTTTCTTTGAGGCTCATATTTTAGGCCCAACTTATTAGCTTCAAATTTGGGCATGACTGAAGTAGAGGCTTCACTATCAAATATGCAATTGTGCACCAATTTGTCACCCACTATGAGAATGAGGTAGAATGGTTGAGGTTTCTCAGCTTCATATTATGGTTCAATAATAGTGATATGGGTATTTTTAAGGACAAAATGACTATGACTTTGAATTGAAGGTCAAGGATTAGTAGGGATAATGGATAGTTTCTTTTGTAATAGCTCTTTTTGGCCAGACATGTGAAGGACATCCCATAAAGGCATAGATGCTTTGGCACTTTTTAATTAATACACTATGTTAATGGAATCAATACTCACCCTCTACTGAGTCCTTAGAGATAAAGGATTATTTTGAACTTGAGGAATTGAGACACCTTGAGTATATCTTACCACATTTTGACTTGGAAGAGGTGTAAGTGTGTTTGGAGTTGCCTTGTTTGTAGTCATGTTCTACTACCTTAGAGGGATATTAGATGAACTTATAGGAATTCTATTGTCATCTCCTAGATCCTTCCTTTTTACCCTTGTATTTTCTACAATAGAGGTTATTTAATTGATTACAAAAGCGTCTTCCACCAAGAAGTTGGTGAAAATCTCTCTATGAGGCTACCAATTTTCATTTGCTTCCATCATTACCTCATCTTTAGTTTATAGGAGATGAGTGACTCCTCCTTAAAAAACTAGAGATTTATCTCTACCTTCATTATCATCCATTAATTGGACTTATTTCCAATCTTCTCCTTGAAACAAGTTATTATGCATCAAAACCATCTCTCTTGCATTGGTGGTGGAGTTTGGATTGTAGACATTGGCAAACTTATTGATGTTAGGCTGCCCTTGACCTCTTCCTCTCCCAAATTATTGGCCATATTGTTTTTGATAGAGATAAGGATTTTTATGGGCACCCTTTTACATTCTCTCTTGCCTAAGCTTATCTTCTTAGGCTTGAATTCTTGTATATGGATCAGGTTCATCTACCTTCTTAGGAGAAATCTTAGGATTTCCATTGGCATTGGAAAAATGGGCCACACTTGGAGAATTAGTACAAGTATTGGGTATTAATGGTATATAATCCTTAGGAAATAACCTTCTATCTTGAATTAGACAATTCTTAGCCCTAATCGCAAGTTCATATGCTTCAGGAAGAGTGGAACCACTCTTGGATTGAAACATGATAGAAATTCTAGTACTAATAGATCTCAAGTAAGGAACACAAAACTAGTATGTGGCCTCATAAGAGGAGGTAATCTATACCAAGTCTTTTGAAACCTCTCATTGAAGTCATTTATTATTTCCTTAGGGCCTCTTTTGATCACATTAAGATTATGGATGAAAGAGGTATGGTCACTTTCATCTTCAAATATAGAAGTCAACAACACTCCAAAGTCATCTGATGATGTGATGTATCTAATAGTCAAAATCCTATACTAATAAATATTTTTCCCTTTAAGGGACATGGTAAGGAGTATAATGGAAATGTTTTTTTGAGTGACATTATGGAAAATATAAAAGTTGGAGATATCCCTTATATGTTTGCTAGGTGTAACATGACTCTCACCATTGAAAGTGGGCAGACTCTTTGTGGCATTAGGCGGAATGACATAATATGATTGAAGGTCAATTGGATTTCATGTATTAAAAGAAGGAAAGTAATGAGGCCTATCTATGTTTTTTGCAAAATATTTAATTTCTTCCACCTCTTCATTTCCTTATCTAGAAAAATCTTCTTGGTTTTTAAAAGTCATATTAGGATGAGGGTATTAAACTTCAAGAGGAATTTCGTGTTGAATAGGTGAATTAATGGGGTTGAACACTCTATTATATGATGACCTAGTAAAAACCATGAAGCATGAGATCAAGTGTATGACATAAAAGTGGCCTTGAACTATATTTTACCTTGAATGGAGTCACCAAATTTTGAGTAGCACACCAATTTCTAGCTAATGTTATCAAGACCAACATTCACCTTTTAATTTTATCTTGAAGACAATGGGTCCCATCAGACATGCTATAACTATTGTCACAAAATATTTCACCATATAATAGGGTGTTTAATCCTCTTACATATTTGGGCAACATGGGAGTACTTCTAGGTATGTGGGTGTACCTATGGTGAAATTAAGCCTTTAGATTTAAGGGCTAGCTCCTTGGATGTATCTTGAAATGCTTATCACCTATATAATGTTTGATTGTGGTGAAAAGAGTTAGAAATTTTCATGAAATGTAACTATTATAAGGGGGTGATACACCAATATTATTTCCACATGACCATTATATTCTTCTCACAATGAAACAAGGCATACAACTAGCTTCAAAGTCATAAATATTCTAGCATCAATGTTTCAATATAGAGGTGAGATGCATGAATCAACACAAGGTAAATGGACTAAAGGGAAAATTACACACTCTAATAATATTTTTACACTTTAAAGGATCCTAACACATTTTAATACACTCTATATTATCTATTAGAATATAAACTATTGCATAAACATTAAAAGATAAGGGAAGAAAGGATATAAGATTATCACTTTGCATCAGCATACATCACTTTTCACACTTATAAAATTATTCATGATCTAAAAAGAAAAATTTAATTAATATTCAAAGGCAAAATACAATGTCATTCCAAAATGGATTCACAATACATGGTGTGGTAATATCTTACAATAGACAAAATGGCTACTACTTATAGAAAATGAGAGGGAAGTGAGAAGATAGAAGTCCAAGAGTCATAATAACACTTGTAAAATATAGATAAGGAATCAAAAATTAAGGATAATTAAGTGTGAGATAGACCATGCATTATTTGATAAGATAAATGGCCCTCAAATGCATGAAACTCCTAAAATGTGGCATATGATTCCTCACTATTTATGCAAAAAATTGCCTTCGTATTTTGAACCTTTTAGAACATCCCATAACTAAAAATGGATATAATTCATGACTGAACTGAGGGTTTGTGCTTTTAAATATGATCTATAATTTTTTGGTTGTATCCCTAATCATCAAGATTCTTCTAGAGATGATCTATCACTACTTGAAGTCTAAGTAACTCCTTGTCCACTCACCCTTCACACTTGGCCTCAAATTTAGCTTCAATTTTCTATGAAAATACATAAATATTAGTGCATGAAAAATTTGAAGACCCCACATTTCCTTAGATTCATTATTTATACCCTTTAAGGCCTCTCATTTGATTTTCTCACCCTTCTCACTAACTTGCTCACTTTGTCAATTTTGACTGGCTCAGATGGAGGAACTTAATAAAACACTTAGGAGTTTCACTACTATATATAATGAATATTATAGGCTATACTATGTCCAAATACTTATCCAAAATTTCATTTCATCTCTTGAGACCTTAACATACCTATATAACACCAAAAATAGTCAAGAAAACCTCATTTTCCCCTATTCGTATAAGTAAGGAATACCTCAAGTGAGTAGAAAATATATATGGATATTTTTATACAAGGTCAAAACATTTCCCAATATATTTCATGTCATTTTAATATCTATCTTGCTTCATTTTCTCCATTGGGTGAAGAATCAAGGTTTTGGAGGGTTTTAGGCTCTTTTCACCCTTAACCTTTGTTCATAGAGTTGTGACATTGAACTCAAGAACTAATCTCAAAAAATTCTTGACCGGGACCCTCTCCAACTTTTATAATATCCTTGACCTCCCATGCAAAGTGTCCAAGAGGATGTGATCATTTCAAATTGCCTTATCAAGATTTTTTCTTCATTTTGTACATCCATGATGTGGTTTTAATCCCAACAATGGTTTTATTGTGTTTTATCTACAAGGTAAAAGCTTTAAAACACCTTATAACTCCCTTAAAACATTTTCCAATTCACTAGAGTGCCCATATAAGGCTAAAAATGAAATTGAACCTCTAGTTGGGTTTTAGGCCTAGTTGAGACCATGTAGGTTTACATGCACTTTTGTTTGTTTAGACCACCCCATTGTGTATATGACCGCTATTCATGATTTTACATGATCGTTAATTTCTTATCACATCTCTCCACACCTTATTACAAGGTTCAACCAAAAGTCCATAGGTTTTCACCATAGGGAGTACCCACTGTCTGAAACAAAATAGAGGGTACTTCACCTATTGTCTCAACAAAAGTGAACATTGTATGGGATTATCCAAGCTAGGAGGATGTTATATGTTAGGTTTTATGTCTTTATGATACCCCTAGTATCTCCAAACACATCAAACCCAAGACAAACATGTGTAAACTGTTGACTATGTGCATGTTTTGACATGTGACTGTATGCTACCTTTGTTAGAGCCCTTATAAACTCTATTTCCATGCTATGAGGATATATTCAGATGTATAACATCATGATAAATTTGGTCACAACTTTTTTACTTTAAAAACATTTCCAAACTCCTCACACATGCCTTGCCTTTCAACTTAAATGGACTATTGACTGTGTATGTGTGTTTGGAAGGGGCACCTATAGGTGAATTTTCATGATTTAGGTCTTTTGTTAGTGTTTAAATAACTCCTTACAATTTTATTGACCATTTTACATTCATTTGGATCTATCCAATTCCTATTCTTGTAATACAAACATCAAGAACACCATGTTTTGCTCATTATCCTTCCACAGTCAACTACAATTGACTGTGTATGGGTCTTGTAGGTGAGAATATTCCTTGTAAACTATGTCATATAATATATTGTCTTTTTTGGATCCATATAAGGTCTTAGGAATCATTTTTGAACAATTATGTGCCATTATCCACTAGGTTTTCATGTATAGGTTAGTGCCATAGACTATAGATACGTATAGTCAGTTGTAGGTGGTATTTTGGAACCCAAGTACACTTGTAGGTATGCTTATTAGGCCCAAAACCTAGTGTTTCATCTTTCATTGATGTAATTTGAATCATTTAAGTG
Source organism: Torreya grandis (assembly GCA_037957365.1). Lineage (NCBI taxonomy): Eukaryota > Viridiplantae > Streptophyta > Pinopsida > Cupressales > Taxaceae > Torreya > Torreya grandis. Next base: position 595,335 of record JARHVA010007708.1, on the reverse strand, counting down.
ATTTACAACTATTTAGGACCACAAAAAAATGGGTACATACTCTTGTGTGACAATTTTGGCATGAAGGTCATTTGATAATCAAATCTTATAGATATCACTATCTAAATTTAGTGAACAAAAGTGCATCCTTGGAATCTCCTAGTAATAAAACCACATGACCTCATTACTCTCTTTTTTTTAAAAATTTTTTACCCTAGGATAGGGATATAATTTTAGTGAATTTGGATTGTTTGATACCCTATATGAAATCATCATTCATTAACATCAAAAGTGTGGAGTGCTCTATTTTTGTGTTTTAGGGAAACTTGTCCTTAAGTTCACATTTTTTCCCTTACAGTGGGTTTCCACTCTTGTCTAAAAATCCAATATTTTAAACAGATCTATAAATTTATTCTTAAACTCTACAACCCTCATGGGGATATCAAGATATGTCATACACCTTCATCTAACACTCTTATACACTTGTGCAAGCCACCTATAAGTGTGTATTTACATGCATGTAGGCAGTGAATAAGATTGTGGTAAGTAAGAATAGTAAGTGATGATTCAATGGAGTTTTTACCCTTTAAAATTCTCTCAATACATCCTTAAAACTTTTAAGTATTGATACAAGTTTCAAAACTACCATTCCAATGTCCTCAACCTTCTATAGGTGTTGATTCAACTGTGTTATATAGGTAGTGAATGGAAACATGAGGAATTCACATTGTGTATGAATATATAACAGGTATTATATTATCTTAACATCTTCAAATGGATTATAAAACATGAAAATACTTGAAACAAGATCAGTTATCTTTGCTCAAATGTGACATTCTCTTCATGACACATGTAGGTACATTTCCATGGTGTATGACTATGTGGATGACTAAGTTAATTATCAAAGTCATTCCTTTGACAATTTAAGGGTTTTTATTTTATTTTTCATGCTTACAAATATTTTTTACACCTATTAAAATATTTATCACACCTTCATGAGCATTTTCAAACTTTAGGACAACATGATAGTACCTGGGAACAAGTAGAATGTTGATTGTGTTTCCATATGAATTTATGTTTGAATAAAAGCATGAACTTGTAATACCAATCATAAATAAGGTGGTTGATATGAAATTATACACATGTATAACAACATATCAAATACACATGAAACCCTTGTAGAGAACCAAACCTTCTATAAGTAATAAAACTAACTGCAACCTCATATGGTGACACCTTCTTGTAAACTAAACCAATTATCTCATGAAATAATATTTAAACATGAAGATAATAATTTGAATCATGAAAAAATATAGTCCACATCCTTTTAAATCAAATTCATCAGCTAAGTTGTATGGACCAGCTCAAACAAGAGCAAAACTTGTATGGTATGGGAAATAGTAGGCATAAAAACATAGTCAACTTGTTAGAGATGGTTCATAAACTATAATCCACCATTACTTGAACTTAAAAAATTTAATCTAACAATGTGTAATATCACCCCCAAAATTCACTTGATTTTAAACTTCTCTTATTGGCCATACCAACCAAAAACAAGTTAACCAGTTTTGTGTGCATCCTAGAGCAATGGAAGAGCATAACTATTTTATCTCAATTTTTATACTTCCATGTGAAGAATGGAAATGAATTATATGATTTTTAAGATACATCCCACAACATTCTCCCATGTGACACTCTCTCTCATGGGTCATACACCTTTTAAACTCCTTATTTTTGACCTATTTGTTTTTGTTTTCAATTGTCGCCTATAAGTTTTTAGATATAAAATGACATGTCTGATAGGTAATGACATATTTTACATTGAGGAGGAGTTTTGAACACATGGACATAACTCAAAATTGTACCAATTACATTTAATTCTCATTTATGAACCCTAAGTGACCAAAAATGACATAAGGACTAATTAGACCATGACCAAGGCTAAAATGACATCAAATCACATCTAATTAACTATGACACACCATATGACATTATATTATACCAATATATAAGTTTTTGACTATAGGGGGTTGGCCTATTTTGACTTTTAAAATTGGTCAACACCTACCACATGCCACCCTACAAAAAATATCTTACACTTATGCATTGTATGTCTTTTCCCTAGAGTTAGATCCCAAGGTTGTAGCATAACATCTAGTCTAACATTAGCACCAATCTCCAAATATTAATTTTACATTATACACTATTTCCACACCTCATTTTAGACTCTCTCAACACTATATAAAATTAGGAGAAGATACTTGATCCACATATCATCCTCATTCTCCAAAATCAAGGATATTAATAAAATGCAATCTAGGCTTAGCTTATCATCTCCATTCTTTTATTCTCCTCGAGTCTAGCCTCATCAAATATCATTCATATTTGTGTATTAAATTGATAGGGCATATTCAACTCACTATATTTTGTCACATTCCCTAGGTTATTTATCCTTACCATCCTCATTTTACCATTACTACCACTGATTAGGAATTTTACCTCTTCATCATCTCTAATACCTAGATAACTTGGATTGATATTTCCTTTTATTTATATGATACTAATGATAAATGTTAGGTAGAGGTATTATTTTTATTACATATTAATAATCTCTTTCCACTCATCATTATATACCCCATTCCCCCAGATAATCAACCCAATCCTTATTTTCACCTATCATCCATCCATTATGTTAGTTATTTTGGTCAATCCTTGAGAAGTCAAGTGCATAGTTTAACATGTGTTATAATTAAAATTGTTTAACCCAACATGAAATACTTTAATATTTTAATTTTTAATTTTTTTATCATTATTATTTATCCCTTATCCATTTTTCACCCCTCTTCCATTTATTTTGTAGGTATCCATATGCCCCCCAGTATATGTCTAGACATGACATAGGTGGATCTCTTGGGTTGGAGGAATATATAATAATCTAACTTAACTCTATTCAAGCTTCATTGATAAGTTTGAAAAACCATATTTTTAACACAAAAATATATTTAAAAACCTATGATTATTCTCACACAAATACTCAAACCATGAGTGGAGTCTTTATTTGCGAGGTGTAGGATGTATTTGAAAGCACTAGAAATCATTCTGACTCTACTACTAGACTCTCACTAGAGTGAGTTTAGGCACTCCTCACATGGATAATAGACCATAAATTATCCTATAGAACCCATATGAAGAAATATATACTAGATATGAACCATATCTAGGTATTATCTATTATTTGGAGGATGAGCTTAATCATATGTAAATGGTTTCACATACCTCTAGAGGGAATATAAATACCCCTAAGCCACTAATTCAAACCCTAACCACTTCCCATATGACCCTCACTCCATATAAATATCTTCACACTAACCAATCTCACACCTCTACCTATACCATGAAGAGACTCCTAGACCTAGCGCTATCACTGGCATGAATGAACTCATTAATACCATGGTTGCTCACATTCATGATTTAGATTAAAAAAACATAAATATCTAAATCTATAATTCAACCATAATCCTCATACACATGTTCATCCATTTTCTATTCTTATCTAAATATTGATTTATCAACCATTACAATCAAAATATTACATGTTCCCATTAAAACAAGAACATACACCCCACCGAGCTATTACTCTAACCAACCCCTTGAGGATATTATTACTCATGGATTCCCTAACATAGACACATCTAAAATTCATCAACCCTATCAAGATCCTACGTCCCAATCCTTCATTAAAGGTTTATTCACTTACATGACACCCTCAAAACTAATCTGATGACCAATAATTCATCACTCTTTACCCATCCTAACTATGTTCCTCCCACATATACTCTTTTTCCATAAAATATCATTGTACAAACCTATATCCCCTTAGGATATGTGCAAACTATGTATGTCTCTCTTAAATAAAACACCAACCATTTTATTTTTAGTAATATTTGTTCTGACTATCATATGTTATATAAATCCACTTAGTTAGATAACTAATTTATGACCTAATACACATTTCTTGATTACGCTTCTTCCATTCTTCCTAGTGGTTATCTAAATAATCCCTATACGATCTCACCCTGCCAGTCCAATTTGGCCATGTAAATAACTAATTTTAACAACATAAGGACCTATGTTGAGTATTTAAATTAACCCCTCAATCATAATATATTAGGAGTTATTATTCCACATCCCCTACCCAACCTTTCCATGTTTAAATGGGATGGATATCCTAATGCATATGTCATGGGTGTCAGGGAACTCTTACGTTAGGATGGGCTTTTTCTAATATTTTCCCTAAAACCATAGAAAGAATAAATATTAATTGGTGTTAATGTGTCCTTTAGGATTCCATTAATTCCTTCAAATAATTTATGGCTAAATTCATTAAGGCTGTCAATGTGAATAAGCTTTTCAAGATTGGCATGTAAGAATTCCTTCATATCAAATAGTAAAACAATGAATCAGTTGCCCATTTAATTATGAGATGGTGATAGGGTATATATTCATCTTCTATTTCATTTCACATGGATCATATGGATTTATGTGACCTTTTCCTTCAATACCTTAATAAGGAGACAAGGTAAGACATCCAAAATTTCCCCTATTGGTCTTATTAAAACATTCTTCAAAGTGATTTATGGATTGATGAAGCAACCATTGATAGTGGTTGTCAAACCTATATGGACAATGGGTGAATTATCACCCCAAACTAAATAAATTATGGATTTTAAAATTTGATATAAGATAAATTTATTAATTAAGTCCCCCATATCATTAACCAAAATAAGAATGACACCACTGATGGTGTGACTGATGAGAGTAAAAGTCAAAATTTAGTGCATAATAATCAGTCTCCACCCATAAAAAACACTAATAAAAATATTAATGTAGGTGTTAATAACTAATAATATCCATCTTTATTTTATATGGTTAGCTTCAACTGACCACCAACCCACAACATGCATTATCAAAACTAAAATTAGAACTAGTTTCAAATTGTTAAGCATTTTCTATAGTTCTATAACAAACCCTATTATCAAAAGAATAAAAAAATGTTTTGTTTAATAGGGACAAAATTAGAGGCCTACAAAAAATTATCCCAACATATGTTTTCCCTTATCCTAACCTATCATTCATGATACTTGAAACTGCATGGAGTATAACAAGTTCCTCCAAAGGATCCCTAAAAATTAGAGGCAAATTTTTGTAGACATGTTCCTAAGAAAGACATGTGGAAACCCTCAGAAACCTAAGAATGGTCCCATTACTCCTTAGAACCAAAATAACTAGATTTATTAGAACTCTTTTATAAACCATCAAGTATGAAATACCCTAAATCAAACTTAGGATAACTTGTAGAATCAATTGGTCCATCATAATCATCCTATACAAGCATGCAACAATGATGCTAACACTTCTAATTATGAAACTACTGATGTCCCTGTCATTCCATACTTGGTGTCAAAGGTATAACTATAATGATAGATTTTATAGATTTAAATTCAAATAGGAAGTGAATATAATTCTTTACATCAATGAGTGTCATCCCATGAATCCTTCGCCTTCCAAAATTTTGGATACACATATCATCCCTAAGCCTATGAGGAATTATGATTTGATCTCAAATCTTAAAATAATAGTTTCCAATATTTTTTTATTGACTTTCTTAGTAGCTCACCTACACATCATTTTATGTTTCTTGATTCTTTAGGATTCAGGCATTCATCAATTTTAAATCACCCACCATAGGCCTAGATCAATCACGTTGACCTAGATAAGTTTCCACCTAGGTATGATTCATAGGATGTTGGTTATTTAGTCAACCTTATTAGTCTCCCTATTTATTATAATATGTCATTGAGGGAGGATCAAACCTTTTTTTTACAAGTATGGATCTATAATAACTATAAAAGGACATTGATTATCAAATATAGGGAAAATGTAAACATTTTACCTTTCTATTTCTTTCATAATGTTGGTTATGGGGAAATAATTATTAAACCACTCATAATACACTATGAGGATACGATATTCTAAATTCCACATTTATAGGAACCATTATGATTTTAGTTAATTTGGGTCCTAAGATAGTTTTTAAAAAAAATTACATGATTGAAAAAGACACAAATTACAAGATGATCTTGGGAAGACCCTAGATTTAGATGTGGAAGGCTATCCTTTTAACCTTATTCCAAAAATCAAATTTCCTTCATTTATTAATGTTTCTGTGGCCCAAGGGTATCCCAATAATTTTGATATGCTTCAAATAATAATCCTCATGCAACCATGATTGCACATTAACTACCCATTACATACCAATGGGGTCATAAAACCCTCACAGTTGGTTGACATTATAATTTATGCAAAACCCAAATTGGTTGTCCTAAATAATTAGGTAGAGATATCTCAAACCTTCTTAAAATAAAAAATAGAGGAAAAATAATTATAAACTATGAATATTATCATTGGTTCAAATCTAGAAATCATGTAGGTAGTTCTAATTATGTATATGATTAAGATTATCTATATCTTGAAAAAGATGCACCGCTTGTTCTCCCAATGAACCCAAGAGGGGTAGGGACTTATAATTTATCTAAATATTAAATACAAAAATACCATGAGGGGTTATCTATTATGCATGACATTTACATGGTTGAGATATAATAAGACCTGGAATCCTTCCCTAGTGACTATTATTCCTCAATACATAGTCAATGAACCCTTCACTATGATGGAACTAAATGTAATTTTGGCATGGGATCAAGAGTGATTTTGATGTACCTAGAAGGAAGGGTCATGCCTTTTAGTTATAAACTTGGATTTAAGTGCACCAATAATGGGGTTGAGTATGAATCCTTATTTTTTAGGAATCTCATCCCTAAGTAGTTGGGAATTTAAAACCTAAAAATTCAAGGTGATTCAAAACTAGTAACCTATCAAGTGTTAAAAATATATAAAACTAAAGCCAAAAACCTTGAGCTTTACAAGGCCTTTATGAAATAATTCACCAAGGTTATTAATTTTATTTCCATAGAAGCAATTCTAAGGGAAATCAACCAATTTATTATTTCTATGGTTGTTTCCTCTTCTTTTTTTGGTCCCCACCAAGTGAAACCTATGTTAGATTTCAGTGTCTATTAGAATATAACCCCTCATGTAGAAAGCGCCTAATTATAGAACCCTCACTTTTATATGGAGGGATACTAGACTACTAGTCCTCGATCTAGAAAAAATTATGAAGCTATCTTAGATTTATTTCATGCTTATGATGACATACCATATTTTCACCATAAGAGAGGTTTTTGTCTCACATGTTATCCTACATCTACCCTTTCATGAATTATTAGGATTATTACTACAAGGTAAAATACTATTTATCTTTTGATGAATATCCTAATGTTATTAACATAAAAGGAAAGAGTATTGAACTCCCTCTATCTCCCAGTCAATTTAAGGAGGTAAATGCTTTCCTCTTTTAAGATGATATTGATATAAACATAGAAACTAAGGAAAAACCTAGAATCTTCAATATTAGTTTTTCTCTTTCATCGTAGGAACTAGATCACCATAAATAATCACTCACTAAATTATCTAATGATTTCACCTTATCTTATGTGGATATCATAGGAATCAAGTTTTAAGTATTTATCCACAATCTGGTAATTATTCCAACTGTAAAATTAATAAAATTAAAACTTGGGAAATTCAAATCAAAAGTGGAAAAAATGGTCAAAGAGGAAATCATTAAAATCCTCAAAGTGAGGTTTGTAAAATTTGTTTATAATTCTAAATGGATGTCCAGCACCATCCGAATTTTAAAAATAATGGTAAAATTAGGATATGCATTAAATTTCAAGATATTAACAAAGCATGCCTTAAGGATCATTTTAATCTTTGATCCTTTGACATTATAGTTAAATCCACATCTATTTATGAGTTTCTTTCTCAAGGATGGTTTCTCTAGTTATAATAAAATCCACATCTCTTATTAAAATCAAATAAAAACCTCCATCATCATACCATGGAGGAACTTCTATTATGTAGTCATGCCTTATGGTCTTAAAAATGTTTGGGAAAAATATTAGGACATGGTCCATATTTTTTGTGATCATATTCATAATATAGTGGAGTTATACATATAAAATATTTTATGAAAAGTGAAGAAAATAATTTACCATATAGGAGTGTTATACATCATCCTCATGCATTTAATGGAATACAACATTACTCTCAATGTTGAGAATTATGTGTTTTGATTCAAACGTGGAAAAATCCTCAACTACATTATCTCTCAATGAAAAATGTATATCAATATCTATAAGATTAATATAATTATGAACATGCTCTCTAAATTGATGAGTAAGGAATTACATCATTCTTAAGTAATTTGGGGGCCATTATATAATTGATACCAAACACCTATATAGATTATCCAATCAATAATTTTATTAAGAAAACAAGTGGATTTACCTAGATGAGTGATTTTCAAGACACATTTAAGGTAATAAAATGATTCCTCATGTCTTATATAACGCATATGGTGTTAAAATATTAAAAAACCTTCATGATTTATATTATGAAAATGAAGGTGTCTCTTGCCTACATGTTGACCCAAGAAGATGATGATGGCAAGGAGAGTTCCATCTAATTTATTATCTACACTCTCAAAGAATATGAAACACACTACTAATAATTAGAGAAAGAGATATTGGCTATAATTTCTATGACCAAATTACTAAGACACTAAATGCTTAATTATAAAATAAAGTCATAGTAATAGCTCAAGCCTTAAGAACTTTCATGAGTCAACCATCCCTATCATAGAAGGTTGGGTAATTTATCAAAATATAGAGTGAATTAAATCTTATGTATGTTAATTAGAATTCCATCAAGTTATAAATCATTACCAATTAATTTGAATACTCTACTTTGTAATTCAATTATCTCATTAATATCAATTCTATCGATGAATTAATTTGTTACATAGATAAATAAGTTATCTTTTATTCTCCTTGGTTTATTGAGATCATTCATTATGTAATTCATTTTTCCTATCCTAAAGGGGCCAAATCTAAAAAGAGGTATCATATTTACATTATTAATTCCAATTATGTCATTTTGTATGAGTTTATCTATTACAAAGCCTTCAATGGCATGTTGTTAAGATGTGCAGACCAAGATAAGATAAAAGGGTTCCTCTTTCATTATCACAATAGGGTTTGTAGTGGTCACTTTGTTTTCCACATGATCAATATTAAAATACATTTAATGGGATATTTATATTCTCTATTGAACATGATTCAATTGAATATGTTAGGAAATGTGAGAAATTCTAACACTTCTCTCATGAGATCCACAATTTTCATCAAGATCTATATCACATTGTTATGCCTTGGAACTTTTCAACTTAGGGTATAGCTATAATATGTAATCATACCCCTAATTATTTATATGGTCACCATTTCATTATCATGGACACAAAATATTTCACTAAGTGTGATGAAAGAATGCCTCTTAAAACTATCATTACTTTAGTCATTACGAAAATTATTTTGAACTAGAACTTTTTTTATTGAAGAGAACTTATATATTAATAGAACAAGATATGGTAAAATGATAATCATATAAAAAAATTGGGTGTAAAAGTTACACCCCATGAGCATAAGCACACCAAGGCTAAAGACACCTTAGAAAAAGTCTAAAAAGTTTTCAAAAAATAACCACACCAAAAAAAATAAACATCATATTAATATATAGATAATAAAGTAGAGAGAACAAGGAACAGATAACAATAAAGATAAAAACTAAGTATCCATAAAAAACATGGATGTCAAGGGAGTAAATGAAGATGGAAAGTCCTTAAGTTTACCACCCCTTCCTCTTAGGTTAGGAGTATCCTCATCAACAAGTAAGGGATCTTAACCAGTGTTTTATTGAGCCTCTAATGTCTCATCTTGATATCTTTTAGGAGAGATTTCTAGAGCTAGGTATGGAAATTTTCCTTATGGGGAGGAACCTAGCTCATGATGTCACCATCATGAGATGGGGGAGGATATCCATACATCCTTCCATCACCTCTAGATTTGAAAGAGCCACTTAGACAACCATGATAAGGAGAAGACTTGTGAGGTTCTGACTAATGAGGAGAATGACTCTTGTGTTTGGTTGGAGAATGTTGTCAACATGGCCCATACACTCATCCTCAAATAGGCATATGATGTCATGGGGGTCATGCATTTCATGGATAAGTATGCATGTGGTATTTCCCCAATGGTATATTAATAATTAGAGGTGGTTGAGTTCTAAGCAAACCTTGTATATTTGAATTTGAATCTAAAGAGTAGCATTAGATTGAATAGTAGTTTTTTTAGTAATATAAAAACTACATTCTAGCTTTTCATGATTGAAGTAAGAATAATTTCTAGGTTTCTAGATTTGAAATAAAATATAATAAAAAAAAAATTCTAAAACTTGTTGTATTTTGTAGGTAATAACATTGATTCCCCCAAGAAATCAATCTTCCATGTGAAAAATTAGGTTGAAAGGGGTAAAAGGGGAATGAATCCAAAACCACATCGATTTTGCAAGAGATAGAAACTAACAAAATGTGATTAATAGTATCTAGTTTTTTAAAATATATGAAAATGGGGTTGGACATGTCCAGATTCTTGAGCCAGTCACCCATAGGCATGCCCTAATAAAAGAGACACCATAATAAATGAGATATTTTGATTTGGAGTTCCACAAATTATTATAATGGATAATAGATATCCATTTAAAAACCCTAAGGTATGTTAAGTATGTAATAAATTAACAACATCACATTTCATCCTTATACCATCCATAATATAATAGCCAAGATCAGTCCATAATAAAACCCTAAAATTGATCTTGGTCAAAATAATTAAATATTCTAAATGAAATTGGCCTATAGAACCACCATAAAAATGACCACCAAGGCAAACCAATATTCCCTTATATTAGTGTCTAAGTCTATTTTAGCTCTTGAGGTTAATATACCAATCCTTCATGTCTATTTCCATGGTTTCCTTGACTATGAGGAATATAGGAACACATGAATAGATAAGCTTGAGACTTTATATGAACAACGACTCATTATTTCAAATAACCATGTCACATATGCATATCACATGGGAAGACAATAAAATAATAATTTGCATGAGTTCATGATATATTTAGGATGTCTTATCCTTAGGCTTCACAATCACAATCACATCAAGAAAGGATAAGTTTAGATGTTTAGAGCTAACTAGTTAGGCCCTTATGTAGTGACTGAATATTTCAATAGTGGAGCACATAATTTTTTCACTCTATAAGGAAAGGAATTTAGTGAATCCATGAAATATTTAAACTTGAAACATTTCTATATTTATTTATTTCATGTCCCATTTTCTCATTGCATTTTATTTTTCATATTTTATGTGTTGATTTTCATATCGAATGTTTTGTTTGGTGATTATTTGGTTGTTTATTCATATAGCATGAAATTTTCATAATGCAACCTATCATACCATTAAATAGTTCACAATACTCTATTTTCCCATAGAAAACATCTTCAAACTCTACATTACATTGGTTATTACCATAGTTCTAAAGAGAAATGTACACCTTTTATCCCTATATATTCTTCCAAAAAATAGAAAAAAATAGCCTAGAGCCTATTCTATAAGTTTTACCATGATAAAGTCTCCTCTTAGAATGTGTTCTAAAGTATGACATTAGCATGCTAAAAAATAGGTGACTTTACTCACCTAGCTTGGTGTTTAATGATGAGCCCTTACATATTATTAGTTTAATGGGGATAATATTAGAGGTAAAGGAATTGATAATAGAAAAACACTTTTTATCAAAATATAATGTGGAACAAAAATTGAATTTCACATTTCTCTCCCTTTAATAATATTTTGTGTTGAACCCTCACATCTTACTAGTTGTGTGGGGTTGATATTTTTGAGAGAATCCCTTATGCACCTATGTCTATCCTTTGGTGATCATCCCATGTGTTTTCCTAGTCACATGACAGTAATGGTATGGGGTCACAATGAGAAAAATAAAACAAAATCAATATCAATATCAAACTAGAAATTGTCTTAAAAAAGTAACTCAAAAAGGATTGCTTATGTGTCTATGTTGAAAAGTGTAATTTTATCTCATTTACTGAGTTTAGGGGGATAATTATCTTTAGATGAAGCCAATAAAGTTATAATTTCATTTTTTTATAAATAAGAACATTTTACCCATTGACCATAAGGATTAGCTCATCTTCCTTTTCCATGCAAAAATTTGATTTATCAATTTCATTTTCACCACCTCATATATATCATATTCCCTTTTTCTCATTTCTATGATGAAAATTAAAATTCATATGTTTTATAAAAATAATTAGTTAGTCATCACCAAATAAAACATTGTCACATTCATAAGTTCATATATGTTCATCATATTACATTATTTGCATACAATTTGTTCTCACAATAAAAGCATTTTCTATAGCTTTTTATCAAAACATAGAGATACATGGTATATCATCTCATGCCTAGTTATCTAAAGTGCATACATTGAAAAAAATACATGAAAATTAAGATTGTAACACATGAATGGAAATTCACTGAGATAAACCATTATATATATATATATATATATATATATATATATATATATATATATATATATATATATATATAAAAATTTAGTATAACAAGAGTATCTAGTATAATCACCTCCACAAAGGGAAAATGTGTCTCGATATATTTTTTGTAAGTGTGTAAAATGTATCAATATGTATAATATCTCAATATCTTTTCCTCTTCCTATGAGAGGGATTGATGTAATAAAATGATAGGGACTATGTCTCCTTTGGTGTATCCTACTAAAACCACCCTGATAAACTATCTATCCATCCCAAGGGATCATGTTTTGCCTCTTATTGGTGCCTCCCTGTAAGATCATGTCTCTTATCCATCAACTACAAAAAGTTTAGCCTCCTCTAGCTATCAGTGCATCCACCCAGGCCTCTAATATATTATATATCACATATAAATCATTATTATCCACTCTAAATCTATTCAATGTCATAGATACATGGTAGGATGGAGCAAGTACAAAGTGCCAACATATCCCAACAAGGACATTAGGTTCCCCTAGTAGCTCATATCTAATCATATTGGTGTCAGGTTAAAATATAATTAATCAGTTTGTCCTTGATCATGGCCTTCCATGTGGTTGAGGTATCTATAATCCCAAGGTAAATAGGTCAATATCAGATCTAGTAATACAAAAATCAAAGAAATAAATAAACTAGTAATCGAGTTAAAAACATAAATATAAGTATTAAGTTTAAATGCATAAATTAATAATTTACATGGGTCATCCTCATGCCAATCTTGGTTAGATTCATAAGCAACAACCTCCTTCTCTTAAATGTCAACATCCTCAACTAGATCATTATACTTACCCTATATTATTTTTGTGTATCATCTTACTGAGTGCATTCTTATTGGGATGGTGGTGGTAGGTGATGTAGGGGCATTTGATGCGGACCCCAGAATGATCCATTTTTATCTTAGATAATTTGATAATTGTCTCATAGGTTTTAGGGGTCATTATTAGTCCATTTGAGGGGTTTATATGGTTTAAAGGTTCTTATAATTTGAATATTGGCATTTCCCACCAAAAACACTATTTGAAAATTTGAATGTTGTGGAGCCTTGTATAAGGACTTTTGAGAAATTCTATGAAGGTGGAAAGATATGTAAAAAGTTTCTAAGTGTTTAGGAATTGTATGAGGGTTAAAAATATGTTTTTTAATCTATTATTGTGTTTTTAGTTACCTTATATGATGTGAACATAAAAATAATGTAATGTGACAAGTAACCTCTATGTGGAAAGTTGGCCAAGATTCAATAATGTGCCTTTTTCTAGGAGTTAGGAGTCATTTTTAGTATGGTATATTGAAATTTAATTAAAGTATACAGGAATGTAGAATGTATTGGAACAATATGATATGAAGGGGATAATTGATTTTGAAAACCCCTGCTTTACTTTTGAAATGAATATAGACCTCTGTTAAAGGTCATTGTTAATCTTGTTGACTGCACTATGTTATTAATGACTACATATATTGATTAATGAATGAATGAGGTTGATATTTTTTCTAATTGTGCTTATGTGTTATTATATATCTTATTTAATAGATAGTGTGAATTAATCAAAGAATACAAGTTCCTTATTAGGGAAAGAGAGTACAGGCCCCTATTGGGCTAATAAAGATTGGTGTTTACAATTATTCATGATTGATTGAGTAACGAAAGACTATAATAATTATGTTTAAATGAGTTAGAAAGAAAAAATAAGATTTTTATAATGAGTATTTACTCTTAGATAGATAAAAACAAATATCCCTAATTAAAGAGTGTGTTAATAAACCCTAAATTGAGTTATTTGAATCACTTGCATATTTCAGTATTATAAGATCATCATAAAAAAAGGAGTTTTGAATTGGTTCCAGAATATTATTGAAATATTTTGTTATTATATGTGATTATAGGTTTAAAAAATTAGAATATAAATATTTTTATGTTCAAGAAGATGCACAACAATCCCCTATTTATTGTAGTTATACATGGTCATAATGGATTGTGCTTTGGGTTCTTAAAAGGACAAAATCAAAGAGTTAATTTAAAAATGCTTGGGTAATGGTGAGGTAAGGTATTAAGTTATTTAAAATATATTTACCTTATTTTATTGTGTGGATAACCATGGTTGTAAACCAAATAGAGTATTAGTTATTTCCTGTGTATGATTTCATGCATAGTTAAGTGTAAATTACCTTGAAATGTCTAATAGTTAATTGGTAGCATGTGTTTAATGGTTGGATGACTTGAATAAGGTTAGAAAATATTTGAAAAACTTTAAATGATCCTTTTAAACACACCGAAATGTGAGTAAGTGAATTTTATAGCCTCTCAACTAAGATAGTAAACAAGAAACCCTAAACTAGGGTTTAGGCCATATCTTTGTTTCTAACCATTAGAAACTACTAAAATTTTATAGACAGATCATATTTGAGGTTATTGAAGTGAATAATAAGTGTCTATTATTCTATGGTTTAGGTTTTATGGATTATATTGATTGTCTTGTATGTTGTCTTAAGGAGGCCTAATGAAAAGGGCTAGTATCATGAAAGTGGACTTAGATAGAGAGTTAAGTCACCAAATTTGATCCACAAGTATATTTTTTCATGTAAAACAATAATTGAGTATAGGATTTTCATAAATGAGTGAACTTAGATAGAGAGAAAGGAGAGTTTATAATTGTAGTAGTGATTGAATATGGAGATAAGGAGAATATGAAATAGTTTGTAAAGGATAAAAAATGGAATACACCTACATGGAAAGAAGAAGATGGTAGAATACATGTTTTCTTTAACAAGTTTATTTTGTGTGTAGGTATGTTATTGAAGGAGATGAAGTGAAAAAAACCTAAATGTGGGGCCCAAGAACATGTTCACCTCTATGAGAAGTGAGTGGAAGTTGATACATTATATGAGCAGGTTAACTACATTAAATTAGCATCATATACCGAGTAAATCAGTCAAGAACCTATGGCAAAGATTTTTCTAACTTTGTAGTATGATCTAGGGGCATCCCCTGAGGACCCCATAATGATCCACTTTTGTCTTAGATAATATGATAGTTAGCTCATAGGTTATAGGGGTCATGATTAGTCAATTTGAGGAGTATAGATGGTATAAAGGTTATTATAAATTGAATATAGGCATTTCCTACCAAAAACACTATTTAAAAATTTGAATGTTGTTGAGCCTTGTATAAGGACTTTTCAGCAATTCTATGAAGGTGGAAAGATGTGTAAAATATGTATATATGTTTAGGCCTTGTATGAGATTAAAAAATATGTTATTTAATCTATTATTTTGGTTTTAGGTACCTTATATGGTGTGAACATAAAAACAATGTAAGGTGACAAGTAACCTCTACGTGGAAAGTTGGCCAAGCTTCAATTATGTGCCTTTTTCTAGGAATTAGGATTTAGTTTTAGTATGGAAGATTGATAATCTATATGAGTATATAGGAATTTAAAATATATTGGAACAAAATGGTATGAAGGGGATAACTAATTTTTAAAACCCCTGCTTTGTTTTTGAAATGAATATAGACCTTTGTTAAAAGTCATTGTTAATCTTGCTAACAACACTATTTTGTTGATGACTGCATACATTGATGAATGAATGAATCAAGTTGAGATTTTTTTGAATTGTGTTTATAGTGTATTATATATTTTTATTGAAGAGAGAGTGTGAAGGAATCCAAGAATACAAGCTCATTACTTGGGAAAGAGAGTATAGGCCCCTATTGGGCAGATAAAGATTGTTGTTTGCAATTATTCATGACTGGTTGATTAATAAAAAGACTATGATAACTATGTTCCAATGAGTTATAAGGAAAAATTAATATTTTTATATTAAGTATTTTATCTCAAATAGATAAAATAAATAACCCTGATTAGAGAGTGTGGTAATAGACCCTAAATTGAGTTGTTTAAATCACTTACATATTTGAGTATTATAAGATCATCATACAAAAAGGAGTTGAGAATTGGTTCTAGAATATTATTGAATTATTTTGTTATCATATGTGATTATATTTTTCAAAAATTAGAAAATAAATATTTGTATGTTTAGACAGATGCACAATAATCCTCTATTTTTTGTAGTTGCACATGGTCATGATGGACTACGCTTTGGGTTCTTAAAACGACAAAATAATTAGGTCAATTGAAAAATTCTTGGGTAATGATGAGGTAATGTCTTAAATTTTTTATAAGATATTTACCTTGTTTCATTATGTGTATAACCATGGTTTTAAACCAAATAGAATGCTATCTCTTTCCTATGTATGATTTCATGCAAACTCAAGTGTAAATTACCTTAGAACATCCAATAGTGAATTGGTAGCATGTGTTTAATGTTTGGATGACTTGAATAAGGTAAAAATATATCTGAGGAACTTGACAAGATCCTTTCAAATCTACCCAAATGTGAGATATTTAATTTTATAGCCTCTTAGTTGAGACAGTAAATAAGAAAGCCTAAACTAGGGTTTAGCCCATATCTTTGTTTCTAACTGTCAAAAACTACTAAAATTTCATAGATAGATAATATTTGAGGTGATTTAAGTCAATAAAAAGATTATATTATGGTACATGTTAGATTGTATGGATTATAGTGATTGTCTTGTACTTTGGCTTAAGGAGGACTAATAAAAAGGGTTTATAGTAGGAAAGTGGGCTTAGATAGAGAGTTAAGTCACCAAATTTGATCCACAAGTATATTTTGTCATGTGAAATAAGACTAAAGTTTTGGATTTTCATAAGTGAATGTAATTTTTTCATACCATATACTGATGACTGTGAAAGGGCTACAAGGACTAATGAGAAGTGTATGTAGAGTTGAGTAAGTGAAAGAATGAGACTAGGAAAGTGTTGACAAAGTTTCTAAATGGTAAGAGAGGGTAATGAAAAACCTAATAAGTCATATCAAATCCTAGGAAAAGTATAAGAGAACTAGAGAAACTCAAAATCATTATCAAAGATAGTGGGTTATGAAACAAGGTTTAAAGTGATCATTTGGTGTATGTTGTGCATCAGTGGGGGAGCCACCTACTATCCTATTATAACCTATCTATGTATGCACCTCCCATATCAAGTACTCAAGTGTTAATAATCCATCATATAATTTAGTACTATATCAACTATCCTGATCTCCTTATTTATTATTATCACATGCCTCTATACACCACTAGTATTATGGGAAGGTTTTCTATATAGGTGATTTCAAACTATTTAGGAACCTTATCCATTGGGTGTATCTCATGTTTTAGTAGTTTATCTCATACCTGGGTTGCTAAAGTGATAGTCATGAAGTAGATAGCCTCTCAATCCCACCATCTAACCATGCCCTATTAAGGCAAGGCTATCAATTCTATTATTATAAAGGTATCAAATACCTTGGGGAAAGCTTATAATAGAACCACATCTATCCATATCAAGGCCTTGATGGAAGCAAGGTCAATCTAACCTTAGGGAAAAAGAGGAAAAAGTAGTAAATCTTAAAGGTCACTCTCCTATTCCACATGTTATTTTTATATTATCCATCCTTGGTTTTTTCTAATTATTTTTAATAATTTCTTGATTAAAACCATTACCATCAATCTAGAGCCCAAAATCACACAAAGTCAATTTGGAAAAATGGGTCTTATTTTGAAAGGATTTTGAATATGTAAGCCACCAAGATATTTTATTTATTTAAAATTAATTATATTTGGTAATTGATCTCATTAACACACATTTTCATGTTTAATAAGACATATTGGTTCTAAAATTTATAAATGATTTAGTGGCTTTCTATATTCTATAACTCATTTTTATAGTTTTATAGGTACATGATGTTTAGATATTGAATTAATTAACTTGATAGGATGATTTAGGTAGTATAATATCCCTCACACAAATGGTAAGTTATCTCATCCATGATTTTATTATGTAGTAAATGTTTTTTTTGTTAAATTGCACTTGGTTCTCATCTTCTCTACAAGCTGCATGGAGTCTCAGTTGCATTCATTATACCACCAATATAAATAATGAAATTATTTATAATACTCTATTTCCCTTATGTATTTAAATTTTTATGACCTTACCCTCTTAAATTCATAACAAGTTTTCATACCAAGGGGAAATATGTGAGGACCCAAAATTTTCATGGTGTGATATTTTTGGTATGATGTCTAGTGATGATGTACTAATATCTAAACTACACTCAAGTGGGTTCTCTTTGAAATTATAGTCCCTAATATCCCATTGTGTATTTTTTTAACCCAAAAAATTATTCCTCTTTATTATATTTTTCATCCTATTTTATCTTATTTTGAAAACCATTCATAGAGGATGAAATTGACCCTCTTGGTAATGCAACCACCATGGTCCATTACAAAACTACCCCTAAGGTGATAGAATGGTTGTGATGATTTTTAAAATTTTTGTGATGGAAATATAATAAAAGGGACAATATTATATTAATATAGATTGTTTTCTCCATATTATAGGGAAGATATATCATATAGAGTGGTGTTTTTTTAATCACCCCTATAAATAGGGGTGGTTCCATCAGTACTTATCCATATGTTAGTTTAGCCTTTAAAACTTGATTTTTTCATGCATTTGAATTTATTTATTTTTAATTAATTTTTACAATTTTTTTTTACATAATAAATATACAATTCACTCTCACTCTTGTTTTGAGCACTCCCCATCCTTCCTAAGTTTAACTTTCAATTAACCAGAAAGATACATGCTTCTCCCAAAAGTGTCTCAATTTTAGATGAATTTTAGATATAAAAAATTTCACTAGAGATTTAATTTTTAAATATTTATATATACACATATTACTTAACATTGATTTTTATCATTAACCTTGATCATTTTCACGTTATAAAACTTAATTTTAAGCAAAGAAAGTCATTTAAATCACAACCAAATCTTTATAGTCAGTGCACTAACCATCCATAGATAACTACTATTTTATTTTTAGTTGTGTTAATATCATATTACTCATTTTATATTATTTTTTATCATTCTACATTTTCAAATATTTCTCAAAATCATAGTTTTTAGTAGAGGAGCTAGCACGCTAAGGACCATATCACAAATACATCTCTTTCTTCCTGTTGGTCTACATCTTGATCAGGTGTGGAGATTATAGTTTTATTTTCATCTACTTATTTATTAGATTGTATTAGTTTATTTTAATTTATTTAATTATATTAAATCTCTATTTTCCAAAGGAAAATAGATGGGAAAATGAATTCTTCTCTCTTCGCATATTTTCACTAGAAAGAAATAATTAGTTTATGTATTATTTGAAACCATACAATAGATTATTTCAAAACATATATATTTGAATTAAAATGCTACATATATATTATTAAAAAAAAAACACATTCATATTTAACAAAAATAAATTTTTATTTAAAAATAAACTCCTGCTCATGCACAAACAAACACACCAAGAAGTAGAAAGCTCTAGGCAAACCTAAGAGAGTAAAAAGTATTATCTTGGTATTGATTTTACGTGTTTGAATAAATTAAAATTTTGTTTTTAGTATACAAAATCATAAAATAATAAATTATATATTCAATTTCATTTGATACAACTCATGTAAACTTAGTGTCCATACATCTAGAAAACACTAAAAACTAATTCTATCTTGCATATGCAAAACGACATTTAGATACTCACTAGTATTGTTGCTTAGGATAGAGATATTATATTATATTTACTTGAATAATATAAAATATTTGTTTTTTTAATATATTTATTCACCCATAATCTAAATTTTAAAAAAAAAATCATTAAGTTTACACCTACAAAAGCAAGAAATCAACACTTGCATTGTTAACCTAGATTTTACTTTATAGTACAACATGCAATGAAAATTGAATTGAAAAATAAAATAAATAATTATTATTTAATTTATTTAAATATATTAATTATTATTTACTTTAACTCATTTATTTTTAGTAAGTGGTTTTTTTATTTTTAAGTCAAAACATTGTAAAAGCAAAAAAAACTCAACAATCAAAGATTTATCCAAAACAAACACAAGCATCTCAATATATTATTATCATAAAATGGAATGTACTACCACACATATACCTAAAAATAGTCACTTTTACTCATAAATATAATCAAATTACCTCTTTAATGGCACTCTTTGCATGTCCATACCTCCATAGAGTAGGTCTTTTTCCTAAAGTTATATCCCCATGTCCTAGTACCAACATCCAGTTTGAAATTAGCACTGAGCTCAAGAGATAGGTTTTATATTCCACACAGATTCTAGACATCATCATAGAATATATAAATGATATATAATAGTATGATTATATATGTTTTCACCCATCATCACCCTTCCTTAAAATTTAGGCTGTTGATACAACATAATCTAAGACTAGATTCTCATCTTCATCATATTTATTATCCTTGGGTATAGCCTCATCATATATCATTAAAAAAAATTTAGGACACTGATAGGGCATCATCAACCTAATATAATTTATCACATTTCCTAATCTATTTAGTCTTACCATCCTCATTCACCATTCTTAGCATTGATCAGGAACTTCACCTAGTCATCACCAATGTTGAGGACTTTGGAGTTCTATTCCCACTCAGTTGGACATTCATAATGAGCAGTGTGATACATCATAACTCTTTTAATTCCATAATTATAATCCCTTACCACTAATAATTATAAAACCCATTCCACCAAATAATCAACCCAATCCCTAATTCCACATGTCATCCATTCATTATGTCAATTGTCTCATTCAGGCCTTGAGAAGTCGAGTGCATAATTTATTATGTTTTATTTGTGTGTATACACAAAAAACTCAAGTTAATTTATTTACATTTTTTCCTAAAATAATTCATTTTTTTTAATAATGGCCTACAATTTTGCTTAAATTTAACCTTATGAATTTCATAATTTCTCTTCTAGTAATGACGATGGAGAAATGTCAAGGTGTACATTAAGAAAGTCCCCTAGGTAACACTAAATTAGATATGTGGTTGCAGTCATATGAAATATTGGGCATACTAAACAGACACATGGAATGATATGAGTGGGCATGGAATATAATTTATAACATACCCATGAACTTATAGGTGACACATGGTGTTTTAAGGGTTGGTTTAAGTATCCTAGGGTGGTACAATATTATGACATGTATTTAGGCTTTAACAACATTGTATGACACATGGTACGAATTGATTGGATAACAATTCACATATTTTACCTTATCTAACATTTATCAAAACCTATTAGTGCCCTATGACACTCTCTAATTGACTTGCTAAGTCTAGGGTTTGTATAATATTCTAATGCATAATATGAATTTGGGTGCATGACTCCAAGTCTCTAGCTATATGGTTTGATAGGTGGTAGACTTGTATTAAATGACACTTAATGTGCTATAAAAACCTTTGACACCTCTTAGAGGAATCTATACCTATGAAAAACACAAAATTACAAAATCATTTAAAAATTTTATTTAAAAAATGGGACACTTACCTATCTCATATAGATGCTAGAAGTTTTCCAACTCTACCTTAGGAATTTGAATGTAGAACCTACCCTGTCATCAAGGATTCTTCCAAAGAAATTTTAGTGCCCTTAAAAACTAAGTATAAACTCCTATTTTTTAATTTAAAAAAATAAATGGGATTAACTTTAGAATATGTTAAGGAATACATAAAACATATAGAAAACATTAATTGAGGGGTTACACAAAATATTTTCACAAAAAGAATTATTTAGACTTGATTAAATAATGGTTATTAGGTATGGGCCCAATTTTTAAGGTTAATGAATAATTTTGAAGCACTTTATTTTGGTGATTTCTAAAAAATTCCGTAGGGATGAAAGGGGGAGTCACCTTTTCATTTAGAAAAAGGGAAATGTTAGCCACAACACACTCATCAGTCTAATTCTATGATTTTCAAACCTACATCAAAACACCATAAACCCTATAAATTTATATCATATCCATTAGATATATATGAATGCCACTAGTGTGAAAATTTATTTATTAAACCTTAGGAAGGTTTTGGTGTCTCCATTCCCGTTATCCAAGAATTATATACTATCCTTACCTTCTATCAATCACCTTGAGACCATGCAAGTTCTCCCTGATGATATAATAAGAATATATCATTATTTTAAAAACATTAGGTCACCAATTTCCCTTCTTATTTTACATCGTGATCCTTTACTATGTGTTTAATGTGTGTAAATATTTTTATTTCATCACATACTCCCATAACCTATCTGTATCAATAATTTTCCATTCCCATTTATCCACCAAAGTAATACATAAGGCATATAATGTTTTTATTCCTTATCCTCATTCTATTTTAGGTTTAGTCAACATTTTCATTCTTACAAGATTATTTTTCTATATGTCCTTATATATACCTATAATTTTTGTACATTACCCTATTCCATAGTGTATTTTAACTATTTTGATATACTTAGTCCACTTGTATATAAATTATTTGTTTATAGGATTTATCCTAACCCACACTAAGTTAATTTTTGACCTTAATCCTTATAAATTCATTTGAAACTTCATTAAATCATTCATTTTAAATCCTTGATCCTAATTACACACACCTCTATGTTGCTTGCATGCCTTGTACCTTTATTTCACCTAGGGAAGAATCACCAGTCTCATCAACTCTACCATGGGTAGAATCATCAAACCTACCAATTCCATCTTCATCTATTCCTTGGAGCCTTTATTCTCTATCTATATTCTTTCCCCCATGATACTCCCTTATTTTTTAATTTCAATGGTTGGCCTCATCATGTGACATCCTAAATAATCATATTCATAACAATTCATACCAAGCCATTTATCCAAGTATCAACTATAAAATAATTATTTTGATAAACAATTAGTCCCTCTCCACCTTAAATTTTTAGTGAACCCTTTTCATATATTTTTCTACACTTTTGACAGAATCATCCTCCTTGGTATATCAGCCTATTATGAAATCACTCTTATACCAAAATAAGGTTTAGGATAATTTTCATATAGTTACATATCCATTTAGAGAAGAGGATGTCATATCCCTTGGTTGAAACTATATTTCATTTACACAAGAAATAAATGGGATATAATTATAGAATTTGGGATACATTGATTCAACTCATTTAAATTTTCCCAACACATAACTTGTTTATTTTTGAGTTGATCACAAGTTAATTCAAGAGAAGGAAGAGTATTACATTTCAAACATTATTCACACAATTATCAAGAAGTGAAAGCACATGAATATGAGACATCCAAAGGAAATTGTGCATAAAAAATTATATATCTTAAAAAAATGTATATTACATATTAGGTACTGAAATACATAGTCATTGGTCCATGATGGGTAGTGTCAATTTAACCCAAGGTAAAATCATTGGTTAAGAAACAAGCATCATTATTTTTTTATACAATCATAAGATTAGATTTCACACAAAGTTAGATACATGTATATATAGTCCAAAAACACTTTTAGAGCTCTTAATTTATATTTATATGTGACTATTCCATCACTTTCACTTTTCATAGTGTCTATTACTTATTTTTTTAGATTTTAAATTATGCTTGTATATAATTTAATAGAACTAGGGAAGATATGAATTATTATTTTACATTATTTAATGGTATATATCCTCATTACATCTCATTTTATTAATTTTTCTTAGGTAAATCATTTAAAATCTTGAAAACAATCAAACAAAATAATTATCCCCTCCATTATTTTCATATTCATACCGTATAGGTTTCCTCAATATTTTGTGGTTTTCTTATGAATTTTTATATTTGCATCATTTATTACATGTTTTTATCAAATTGTATATTCTAGTAAAATATTCTAATTTTATATTATATCCATATTAAAAATATGTGTGCACACTTGTATTCCTTAAACACACATATCTTTTGAGTTTATTTAGGGTTTGATCCTCCTATTTCAAATCTAATTTTTAGATTTGTATCTTCTTTATGTATGTTAAATTAATCATGGATACTACTAATGATATTCACCCTTATATGGTTGATGTTGGTTATAATGGATAATACATTTATAATAAATTACCCATTATTCCTTATTCATATTTTGATAGTGACAAACAAATCTAGGATGATACAAAATGTATTAAACATGTTAACCAAACTATGGTTGCAATCATTTTTATATTTAATTCTTGATTATGAAAAACCTTGGAAGTGTACAATATTTATTGCATAAAATAAAAATTTCTCAACATAAAATTCAAAATAAGGATCTTTTTCCTAAGAAAAATTATGCATGTATGTATCTACACACACACACACACACACACACACAGTGGTTTTAATTATTATACATTAGATGGTGAGGCTAGTGATCTATGTGATATCAATCCCCATATGCATCCATCTAGTGAATCAGTGATACCACACTTGATTAATTTTTGTAATCCTATAGAATAAAATATTTTTCATTCCTCCTAACAATATAAAAACTAATGTGATTTAAAAAACATATCCATATATTAATTATCTTAGTCTTGTTTATATTTAAGACATATATCATGCATCTCATCCACATAATGCTTATGTCAATATAGTACCCATATCTACTCATATACATATCAATTCTAATCATAAATTTAGTGGTGCATCTACTGATCCCATAGTAAAAATACTCAAGGACATGAATGT